>VCCP01000009.1:0-27672 GCA_005765155.1 Zelopaecilomyces penicillatus
AATATTCTATAAAAGAATTAAATAATAATAATTATATTTTAATAATATCTTAATTTCTTTTTAATATTATATATTTAAAAAGCTTAATATTAAAAAGTATTTTATTAAGATTCTATAAATACTTAAATATATTTTTATATCCTATAAAGAATCTTTTTATTATTATAAATAGATTATATCTATATATAATAATATTATTAAAAAAGGGTTTATAAATATCTAGAATAAGATTAAATAATATTTAAATTATAATTCTTATAAATTAAATTATAGAATTTATAATACTTTAAAAAAGTATATATATTCTTAAAAGATTAATAATAAAAGAGAATATAATAAGATCCTTATTCTTTTTATTTAATAGGATTTAATTATAGCTAGAAAAGAAATCTAATAATAAAATATAATATATATAAAGAAATCTTTATTAAAGGAATTAATATTAAAAGGAATAAATTATCTTTAAAAGTAATAGTATTATTTTTATAATAATATTAATTAAATAAAAGCTTTTTATTCTTTTTCTTAATAAAGAAATATTAATTTTATAAGAGATATAAGACTCTTTTAATATATAATTCTTAAAGTATATCTTTAATAATTCTATAGTTTTATTTTTAATCTTATAAGATAGGATAGAATATACCTATTAAATTAAATAAGGAATTATTTTAATAATTTAAGGAAATATAATTAATAGATTAAATATTCTATTTTCTTTAAATTATTAAAATAAAGCCTATTCTTTATTATAAAGGATCTTTAAAAAAATATTAATCTTTATTAAATTAATATATCCTTAATTTAAGAAAGGATTTTCTTAATATATTCTTTATAAAATCAGAATCCCTTAAATATATTAAAGAATTTTAAAATAATATATTTAATAAAAATATATCTAATTAATTCCTTTTTTTATTTTCTTTTATTTATTCTTTTTTTAAAATAGATTATTAAAATAAATCTATTTAAAGGAATATTATTAATAAGTTAATTTTATTAGTTTTTTTCTTATATAAGGTATAATATATATCTTAAAGGGATTATATAATTAATATATTCCTCTTTTTCTAGATTTCTTTTTTTCTTTTAAAAGATTTAATTTAATCTTAATTATTTTAAAGCTTTAATATATTATTTTATAAATTCTATTAATATATATTTAATAATTATTATTATTATTAAAGATAAGCTTTATTAATATTTCTTATTTATTTTTAAAAAGCTATTCTAGATTAATTAATTCTTATTATTAATTATACCTTTAATAATATAATTAATATTTAGTTTTTTAAGGAATTAGATTTATTTTATTCTTAATAAATAATATATATAATAGAAATAATTATTTATATTTATCTTATTTAATATTATATATATAAGTCTTTATTCTTTTAAGAATAATTAAATAATAGCTTAATTATTTTAATAAATAATATCCTTAGAATAAAGAGTATTATAATTCTATTTAATACTATATATAAGTAAATAAATATTTAAATAATTCTTATATAGAATTAAATTTCTGCTTTTTTAATTATTTAAATATTCTATTTAAATAATAATATTATTTTAATCTTAATTAAATTATATTTAATCTTATATTTCTTAATTAATAACTTTAAGATAATATTACTTTTAAAGCTTAAATTAATAAATATATTTATTATTTTTCTTTTTAAGAATTAATTTTAATTTAAATCTTAGGTATTTATTATATATTTAATAATTAATAATTATTTAAATATATTTAAATAATCTTATAAGATACTTTATTAAAAGAAAAGCTTATTATTATAAAGATTATTATTAATTAATTCTAGAATATAAAAATAATATAATCTAATAGATTTATATTATTATAACCTTAATTGAATAATATTATTTAATATTAATTATAATTAAAAAGGTTTTTTTATATCTTAATTATAATTATAATACTAATATATAATTATTTAATTAATTTATTAAAGAAGGCTTTATTATATTTATTTATAAATAAATTTAAATTATTTATATTATATTTTTAGTTTATTAAAGATATAGGATTATTTAATCTATTTCTAGGAATATAAAGGATTTCTATTATTTTTAATCTAATTTAATAAATCCTAGCTTATAATTATTTAAGCTCTAGATTAAGATTAATTAATATATAAAATAATATAATAATTATTTTTATAAATAGGGTTTTTTTAGCTTTAATTAATAATAAGAAAATCTTATATTTTAATCTATTATTTATAATATATTTTAAATATAATTATGAAATTAAAAGATATATCTTATTTAATATTAAAATAGTTTTAAAGATAGGTTTTAATATATAATATAAAGGTTTAATTAATTCTTTATTATTATTTTTATCTTTTTCTTTTATTAATATTTATATTAATTATATATATAATTATTTAATCCTTTATATCCTTATATTAAAAAGTAATATAAAAGAAATTTAAATTATATTTTTATTAAATATAATATTAAGTATTATAATTTTATAGATTATTATTTAAGCCTAGATAAAGGATATATTTTTTAAAGATTATATCTTTATATTTATTAATAGCTATTTAAAGTATTAAAAGGCTTTAACTTTAATTAAAAGAATAAAGGATATAATTATATAATTAAAGAAATTAATAGCCTAAGCTATTATAAGCTTTTAATAGTATCCTTTTATCTTAAGGAATTATTATATAATAATAAAAGGAATTATATTCTAGCCTATAATATATTCTAGATTTAATATTTTAATATATAAATTATATATAAGAATCTAAGTTTAATATTATATATTAATTTATTATAATAAAAGGAAAATATTTAAAAATTATAATATTAATAATTAATTTTATTTTATCTTTTTTAAAAAAAAATATTAAAATCCTTATTATTATTAAGATTAAATATTATTTAATTAAATAAAAAGCTTATTAAGTTTTTATACTATAAATCCTTATTAATATCTATATTAATATCTATTTATATTTTAATAATTATTTAAATAATATCTTTATTAATAATTATATTAATCTTAAGGTTAATAAGCTTAATTAATTTCTTATATTATTAGCTTAACTTTAAAGGGTATAGTTTTAATAATATTAAAAAGAACTTTTCTTTAAAGTTAAAATCCTATATAATTAGATTCTTTATTATAATAATTTAATTAAGTATTATTTTAATAATAATTATATTTATCTAGTTTTTAAGATTATTAAAAATCTTATATTATTTAATAGCTAGTTTAATTATTATTTAATTATTAAAGTATCCTTAAAGCTATTTATATAATATCTTTTAAGTTTATAAGGATTATTAATAAAATTTATTTAAATAATTTTAATAAAAGCCTTATTAATATAATCTTATATAATATATAAGATAATAGTTTTAAATCCTTTTAATTTTAATTATATTAAAAATATAAATCTATTTATTAAGTTAATCTAGAATATCTTTAATAGATTTTAGGTATTATTATTTAAATACTTTCAAATAATCTTTATATAATCTTAGTTATTATAAGTTTTTTTTAAAAAATAATTCTTTAATACTTTTTTAACTTCATCTATAAAAGATTATAAATAAATCTTTAAATAATATTCTAATAAATATTAATTATATTTTTTTTTCTTAAGCTTATAATTTAAAAGATATTTAATAATATTAATTCTATTAAAGTATTTAATAAACTTAAGATTAATAATATATCTTTTAGATTTATTTATAATAAAAATATCTTTAAGATTATTAAAAAGAATAATATTAATTTAAATAATATTTTATTAAAAGCTTTTAATAATATTATCTTTTAATTAATTAATTAATTATAAGCTTGATTTATTAAAAGAAGAGTTATTAGAATTTATAATAAATATATATTAAATGAAGAATAATTTAAAGTAAGAATATTAAGAATAATAGTTTTAGAAATAAGGATTTTAATAATAAAATTAAAGCTATTTAAAAATCTTTTTTTATAATATAAAGAATATTTATTTAAATTAAGAATTAATAATATATTAAAATATTAAAAAATAATAAAAGCTTTTATTTATAAAGGTATTTAAATATTTAATTTAAAAGGAATTAGCTTAATATTTAAATAATAATATCTGTTAATTATATTATAATATTAGGATAAAATCTTTTTTAAGAAAAGGTATTATATTAAATTAATAATAATAATTCCTATATTATTATAATTAAATAATATTTTATTTCTAAAATATTAAGATTATTTTTAAATAAAAAGCTTTTTAATATTAAGGATAAGATTTATAAAAAAAGAAAAAGATAAAAAATATTTTCTAAGATTAATTAAATTATTAAAATATTAATCTATAATATAAAAAATAAAATTAAGGATTAATATATAATTAATACTATTTATTATTAATCAAATAATTAATATTAAAAGTTATATAAATTAATTAATTATAATAATTTTTTTATATTTATTTATATTTTAATTAAATAAATTTAATAAATTTAAGGTATTTTATTTTTTTAATTTAATTTAATATATAAATTATTTTTTATATATATTTTAAATAAATGTTTATTTTAGAATCAAATATTTTTATATTTTTTTCTTTAAATAGTTTAATATTCTATAATATTAGATTATAGTAAAAAAGAAATTAATAATATCTTATTATTTAATTAGGATAGTATATAATATCCTTATTTTATAGATTTTAGATCTTTTAATAATTAAGTTTAGCTTTTTTATTTTTAGATTTTTAAGTTATTATTCTTAAAGATATCTTTATTATATTAATTAAAAGATTTTATAAGGATATTTATAATAATTCTTTTTAAATTAATCCTTATAATAGCTTAAAAATACCTTTAAATATATTATATTATTAATCTAGTATTAATTAATCCTTTTAATAATAAAATAAATAAGATATTTCTTTATCTTAATTATTAATTTTAATAAAGAGAAAATAATAATATAATAATACTAATACTATTTATAAAATTAAAGATGATTTTAAGGTAATTATATAATTAATATAATTTATAAGGATTAAATAGGTAAGAAAAGCTATAAAGTAATAATATAATAAAATAAACTTAAGGGATTAATTAATTATTCTATAATTAATTAGATAAAAAAGATAGCTTTTTTAATAGCTAGTTTTTTAAATATATTAGAAAGTTCTTAGATTGAAGAGAAAAACTTAAATTTAATAATCCTGCTTATATATAAATAATCTAGGTATAGATTATTTATTTATATAGTTAATCCCTTTAAATACAGCTTATATAATGTTAAAATAAGTGGGTTTTATATAACAGCCTGACCTGTTATAAGACTAGTAGCTAGAACTAGCTTAGCAGCTAAAGCTGTATGCTAGCAGCCTGACCTGCTATAGACCTAAAAGCCCGTGCAGCCTGACCTGCTATATCGGGCTAGACTAGTAAAATAAGGGCTTATCCCTTATACCTCTCCCTTTCTTATTATTTGGAATGCTTAAATCTAAAGAAATATTATTTGGAATTCTTAAATAATTCCAAATAATCCTAGTATTATTTAGATATATAAGATAGCTAGATTCCTAGTTGAATCCTGCTTTCTTTCTCTATCGGCAATTCAATCACTTCTTTCTTCTTTTCTATAGACTTACTCTGGATAACTATTCGCTGCCTTTCTTTCACTGCTATTGCTACTAGCTTTAGTTATAACTTTATACTGTAAATTGCAATAATAATTAATAAGGGGGTGTGTTTAAACTAGTTATTAAAATAATACCTAAGATTTAATTAATTAATTAGATTTTCTTATTAATCTTTTAATAATATATTAATATAAGTTTAATCTTATTATTCCTTTTAAAGAATATAGTCTTATAAAGGCTATATATAATTCTTTTATTAATTAATAAAAGAATACTTTTATTTATATTTATAATTAGTTTAAAGAGATTTTTAATTTAATTATAAGTTTTATTAAAATAGTATTATTAGGTTTTATTAATATATTAATATTAATAGAATATTAAATAAAGGCTTATAAAAGCCTTTTTTAAAGATAAATTAATTATTTTAAAAAGGGCTAGATCTTATATTTATAAGAAAATAAAAAGCTTTATTATTTAATAAATTATCTTATATAATTATTATTTATTTATATAATAAATAATAGATAATATTTAAATTATACTTTAATATTATTTAAGCTTTATTATTATTTCTTTATAAATATAAGTATATTTAATTAGTATTTTAGTCTATTATTGGTTTTTTTTGTTTTTATTTTTTATTAATTTTTATTTTATAAAATCTATTATTTATTTATAATAGATTTAAAGATATATTATTATTTAAATTAAAATATAATATAATTATTATTTTTATTAAGCTTTTAATTCTTTTTTAATAACTTTTTAATAACTTTTTATAACTTCTCTATCAATATTTTATTAAAAGCTATTAATACCTTTAATATATTAATAACTTTTATTATAATCTATTAATTATATTTTAAAGATTAATCCTTTTATTTAATTAATAATATTATTTTCTTTTATTATAGCTTAATCGTTAATTTCTTTAATTTCCTATTTTTTTTTTTTAAAGCTTTAATATAGATAAAGTATTTAAATTATTATTTTATTATTTTTTCTAAGATTTAAATAAATTAATATAAAAGTAGTATAAAACCTTATATATTAATTAAATAAAATTAATTAATATATTATATTTTAAGAAGCTATAATACTTTTAAATAGATTGATAAAGTATAATATTAGCTTATATTTTATTTTAAATTTTAAATTTTTAATATTAAATATAATTAAGGATTCTTATTTGAAATCTATATAATAAATATATTTTATTAATTATTTTTTAATCTTTTTATATTTTAATTAGAATTCTAATATAGGATTTAATTATAAGAATTTATATTATTCTATTATCTTTATTAATTATTTTAAATCTGGATTATAGCTTATTATAGCCTTATATAATAAGAGCTTATTATTAAGGATTTTATTAAATTATATATAATTATATTTTAATAAAATAAAGATAGTTAGATTATTTATTTCCTTATTATAAAGTATTAAAAATAATATTTTAGTATTTAATTTATCCTTTTTATTTAATTATTTATTTATAAATAAAATATTATTAAAAGATAATATTTTTATTTATAAAATAAAATATAATTCTAATTAAAACTAGCTTATAAAAATTAATTTTTTATTTAATATAATATCTTTAAATACTTTATAATATAATTCTATCTTATTATAAAATAATTTAATTAGTTTTATTATTATTATTATATATATATTAAAAATATAAGGTATTTTTAATATATTTATTAATAATAATTAATATTAAATTTATCTTTTTTTAATAAAAACTATTAATAATAATTTAATAATAAAATCTATTAAGATTTATTCTTATAATTATATAGATATTAATAAAGAATCTAGGTATTTATATAATTAATAATATTATAATATTATATCTTAATAAATATTATAGCTTATAATATATCTTTTAATATCTTTATTTATAAGCTATTATTAAAACCTTTATTATAATTACTTTAAAATATAATTAATATTAAAATATATAAATAAAGGGTTATTATAATAAAGCTAAAATAGCTTATTTTTTAAAGATAATTCTTTTAAAATATAAATATAATTCTTAGATTAATAAAATTATATATATCTATTAATTAGTATTTAATATTATTATTATCCTTTCTTTATAATAAATCTATCTTTTATTAATCTATCTTTTTATTATTAGATTAAATATTTTTAATAAGTCTTTATAAAGATTAAGAAATATTTATATTATAAAATATTTCTTATAAAAATATATTTTTTATTATTTTTAATAGAATTCTTTATTTATAATTTATTATAGATTTTATTTATAAAAAGAAATCTAAATAATTCTTTAATAAAAGATTATTATTATCTTAATTAATTATAATAGATTTTATAAATCTAGATTATAATATAAAAAATAAATCTATATTATTTAAAGCTTTATATCTATAATCTAGATATTTTAATAAAGTATTTATTAGATTTATTAGATTTAATTTATTTAATTAATATTTAATAATAAAATTATATTATATTTATATTATATATTACCTAGCTTATCTTTTTAATAATATTATTTAAGATATAAAAGATTTAAGGTTTTAATAATTAAATAATATCTTTATTTATTTTATAAACCCTTTATATACCTTTATAAATATTAAAATAAATAAATAATAATAAATATCCTTTGATTAAAAGTATTATAATTAGTTTTTATTAATATAAACTTTTAAGATTAAAAAGCTATAAGATATTATATAGAATTATTATTCTATTATAATATAATATCTATTATTATAAATATAAATAAAATAATCTTAAATATATTTAATATTATAAATTAAAATAATAAAATAATAATACTTTTTAAAATATATTTCTAAGCCTAAGAAAAGCTTATTATTTAATAGGATTTAAAATAATTTTCTTTAGCTTTTTTTTATTAATATTTTTTTTAATAAAGTATTTAATATTATTATAATACTAGAATATTAATAAATAAATCTTTAATAAAAATATTTAAAGCTAAGAAAGATTTATATTTTTTATAGGTTTTTAGCTTTTATTATTTTATAATTATTATAATTTTATTTAGATTTATTATTATTCCTTTTAAGAATAAAATAAAATCTAAAAACTTTATTATTTTTTTATAAAATTAATATTTCTTTAGATTAATATATAATTCTATAGCCTTTAATCTTTATAATATTTATTTGATATATTTTATATATTCTTTATATATTTTAAAAAGAATTAAACTATTATTAAAATAATAATATAGATTATATTAATTAATTTATTTAATATTTTATAAATATAATACTAAAATATTATTAATATATTAATTAAATTAAAGGGTATTATTAGATATTTATAGTATTTATAATATATTTAAAAAGCTATTTTATTTTAAATTTTAATTTAATAATAAATATCTTTAATATTAATTTTTTAGAAAAATTTAATATTTATAATTTTATTTAAAGTTTTTATAATAAAGATTAAAGTATAATAATTCTTTTTAGAACCCTATTAAAATCTTAATAATCTATATATAATCTAAGAGTTTTATTTTTTTTAAATATAAAAGGAATTAATATATTTATAAGGCTTTTAAAGGCATATATATATTTAAATAATTAGCTTTTATTAAGATATTTTTATAGTTTTTATAATTCTTATTATAATAAAAGATAAATAATATTATATAATAGGATTTTATTTAATAATAGATTAATAATATAATCTACTATTTTATATATAAATAATATTCTAGTATTATTAAATTAAAAATATAAAGGAAATTATATAATTTTAATAATAATTTATTAATATCTTAAAATCCTTTTATTTATTTCTCTTTTAATAGAAATATTAATTTATTTAAATAAATAATTAAAAAAATAATTAATTTATTTTAATAAATCTTTATAAATTTATAAATTTATAGTATTTCTATTTTATTTTAAACTTATTTAAATTATTAAAAATTATTATATATACTTAAATATATTTAATATTTTTATAATATTAATATTTTAAATAGAATAGAATTTCCTTTTTTTTCTAGATTATAATTAATCTTTAAATAAATATAAATAAATTCCTAGATAAACCCTTTAAATAAATAAATATAATAAATATTTTCTAAATATTATAAATATAAATATATCCTTTATTTAATACTTTCAAAAAAGGATTTTTTTAATAAATATTTATTTTAATTTATTTTTTCTTATAAATATTTTATTAATTAAATCTAATTTTAAATATATATTAAGATTTATTTATATTTTAATAATATTTTATTTTTTAATTATTATTAAAATATAAAAATAAATAATTATATTAATCTTTATTTCTTTAATTAAAGCTACAAGGCTTATTTTAATTAATATCATTTTTTTAAATTATATTAATTATTATTTTTTTAGTTTTAAAATAATATCTTATTTATTATATTTATAATACCCTTTAAGTAATATCTTATTATATAATCAGGATTATTATAAAAGTAATAAATAAATTTTATTAATTATAATAGCTCTTCTTTTTTTATTTAAAATAGGCTTAATTTTATTAATTAATTTAAATTTAAGCTTTTATTTTAGAATATAGGGTTAAAATAATCTTCTTTATAATTAAATAAAATTTATATAATATTAATTATTTTTCTTTTATATATTATTATATTAATAAGCTTTTTAATTATATTAAACCTATTTTATTTATTTAGATTTCTTTTTAAATAATATATTAGATTTTATTATTCTCTTTTTATTAATCTTATAATTATCTTTTTATTATATAGTTTTCTTTTAACTATTCTATAACCTTAATTATTTCTTTAAATATTATTAAAAGTTCTTTATTATTTATCTTTATATTAATTTAAAATAATAATTAAAACTTAATAAAGAAAAATAATATTAATTATATCTTTATAAGCTTTATATAAGCCTTTTAATATTTTAAAATTAAAAAGAAATCTTATAATTAATTAAATCTTTATATTAAAGAATTATATATTAAATAAATATCTATGATTTAAAAACTAGACTTCTTAAATAGATATTTAATTTATATAATAAATATATTTTAATTTAATTATAAATTAATATCTTTTTATTAAAGAATTTTTTAAAACTCTATATTTAATAGCTTTTAAAATTTTTAATTTATATTATTAATTATCTTATTAATTATCTTATTAATTATCTTATTAATCTAAGTTTTTAAATTATAATATATATTTTTATTTTTTTAAAAATAATAATCTAAATTATTTTTCTAGCTTTTCTAATTTTTTAATAATTCCTTATATAATAAATAAATAATTAAAATTAATTTTATAGGCTTTATATTATAATTAAAATTATTATTATTTTATTAGATTTTTAATTATATTTTTATTTAAAATATTAAAAAAAGATTATTAATCTAGTATTATTATTTTTAAATAATCTTTTATTAAAGTTTTAATTATATTTCAGATTTTTTTATAATTAATTATTTTTAATTAAAGGGTTTATTTAAAGCTAGGGTATTTTAATTAATATTATTTAAATATTCTAAAGATATTTCTTTTAATTCTTATCTCTTTTATATTAAGGTTTTATATAATATAATTATATTTATTTTAGATAATTATATAAAGAAATAATAGAATTATAATAATAGATTTAATTTATAATAATTAAATAAAATAAGAATAATTAGATTTATTATTATTATTATAAAGGATTATTATTTATTTTATTTATATTATAATAATAAAAATAAATTAAAAAGTATTATATATTTAAGTATTATATATTATTTTAAATATAAATATCTTTATATCTTATAATTCTATTATAAAGAATTTAAAATAAATTAATAAACCTTAATATTAATTTTCTTTTTATTTTTAAATATAGATTCTTTATATTTAATATAAATATATTATTTTTTTATAATATTAAAAATATATATAGCTTATTATAATTTCTTATTTAATCTTTAATTATTTATAATTAATACTTTATTAATATTTCTTTTATTTTTATTATTTTTATTAATTAATTTTATATTATTAATATCTTTTTCTTTATAATATTATTTTTAATATTTAAAAACTTTTATTTATTATTAAATAATATTTATTAAAAAAATAATTAAATATTATAAAGATTATAAAATTATAAATAAATTATATTATTTAAAAAAGCTTTATTTAAATTAATTATTAATATAATCTTTATCTAGGGTATATTTAAATAATTAATTAAAAGATATATCTTTTATTTAATTTAAAGATTCTTAAAATATTCTAAAGTTTAAAATAATAGAATACTTTAATAATATATTAATAAATAAGATATATTTACTTATTAATATTATATTAATTTAATATAATATAATATAAATTAATAATATTATAATATATTATTTTTATAATTATTTTTTCTATATAAAAAAAGACTATTTAAAGTTATTTAATATTATTTAGTATTATTTAAAGCTATATATAAGGCTATATAATAAGCTTAATTAATATTATTTTCTTATATTCTTTATTAAGTATTTATATATTTTTATATAGTATTTTAAGCTAGATTATAAGGCTTTTTATTATATAATATTATATAAAATAATAATAATATTAAAGGGATATTATCTTTAATTTCTTATAATATTTATTATTATATATTTTATATAGTTTTTTATATATATTTTAATAAATTAATATTATATTAAAATTAATAAAACTATTATTTCTTATTTTTTATAAGATATTTAATATATTATTAAAAACCTTTAATTATTTAAGAATATAATTAAAAGCTTATTAAATTCTTAATATATATTTTATTATTTAAGTCTAATATATTTAATAATATAAAAGCTTAAATTTATAAATAATAAAGTTATTATTAAAATTTTTATTAAAAGAAAAAGATTATATTTATATATATATATTAATTAAAGCTAATATTGAGAATTTATTATCCTTTTATTTTATAAAATTATTTCTTTAAAAAAATAAGATTATATTTAATTTATTAATATAATTTTAATAGGCTTAAATTTAATATAAAATAGCTTTAATATAATTATAAACTCTTTAAATAATATTAACCCTATATAAATATAAAATACTTTTAATTAATATATTTTCTTAATAATACTTTTCTTATACTTTAAAATATTTTTTAAAATATTAATAGAAATATTTTTTATATTTATTTTTAATTTTCTTTTTTATTAACTTAAATACCTTTTAATAATAAAACTAGAGATTTTATTTAGATTATATCTTATTAAATAAAAAAGATTTTAAATATTAAATTATTATTTTTAAAAAACTATAAATATTTATTTTTTAATAAAGATATTTTTTAATTATTAAATAAATAAAGAAATTAATAATTAAAATAAAATAAAATAAAAGAATATAATTTATTTAATATTTAATAATTAATAATATAAGATAAAATAGTTTAATTTAATTATTTATAAAAAATTATAATATATTAATAACTTATAAATAATAAATCCTTTTTATTAAACTTATTTATATTAGAAAGAAGTATTTTATTTATATAAATCCTTATTTATAAAGAAAGCTATATAAAAATAAATATTCAGATTTAATATAAAGTTTAATTTAAACTAAATAAATCTATAAAATAAAAAAGATTAAAATATAAAAAATAGCTTTTAATTTTATTTAAAATAATAATATATAATAAGATCTCATCTTAAAACTATTATTACTAATCTTATAAAAATAATAAAAAAAAGCCTTAAAAGATTTAAATATTTTTATTATAATTTAATTATATAAAAAAGAATCTATTTAATATTATTAAGCTTAATTAAAATTAAAAAAAGCTTTTATAAGATTTTTTTTTTAAAAAAAACTTTTATTAATATAAGATTATTTTTAAAGATTATTTTTCTTATTAAAAAATAATATTATTAATAATATCTTTTTTAATTATTTTAAAATTAAATAAAGATCTTAAAAATACTTTTTTAAGATATTAAAAACTATTTTTTATCTAAAAAAGATATAAAAAAAATATTTTAAAATATTTATTAATCTTAAAATAAATATCTTAATTTTATATTAAATAATAAAAATATTTAATAAATTAATAAATAAAATAAATTATTTTAATCTTATATATTTTTAAAAATCTTTTTTTAATTTTTAAATTAAATTAAAGATTTTTTTATTATATTTAAAAATAAAAAGAATAATATTATTTAATAAAATAAAATTATATTTAAATTAATCAACTTTTTATTTATTATATTTTATTATTAAATAAATAAAAAAAATTAAAAAAAATTAAAATCTTTTTTTTTATATTAAAAAATCTTTATTCTTAATTATTAATCTTTTAAATTATTAATTTTAAGAATAATAATTAATTTAATTTAAGAATATTTAAAAAGCTAGATCTTAAAACTAATATAAAAGAAAAAATAAAAATATTATTTTCTTTTAAATATCTATTAAATTATAATTAGCTTTAAAAGATTCTTTATTAAAAGATATTTTTAAAATTATAAAAAGTTTAATAATATTAAATTATAATTTTATTATTATTTTTAAAAATATATATATAATAGGATTATAAGGTATAAGATATATATACCTAGAATAATATATAATCCCTAGGTATATAGTACTTCTTGGCTTGCTTTCACTATTATAATATAGATAAAGCAAGTAATAGTCTTTTATAATAATAATACCTAAATACAATTATCCTTATTCTGCTTAACTATTATAAATTAAACCTACTATTATAATATAAAAGAAATAATTAATTATAATATTAAATATTTAATTATTAATTATTATATTAATCTTATCTTTTAATTATTTATTTAATAAATATAATATTATAGAATTTATTAATTTAATAAATAAATTCTTTATAATTACTTCTTTTTAAAAAAGAATTAAATTTATCATTTATAAATTAAGATTATATTATTAATAAAATAAAATATTAATTATTTAATAAATAAACTTTTATAAAAAGAAAGTAAAAGGATATTACTTTTAAAATATAAATCTTAAAATAAAAATTAATAATCTAATATTTTTAAATAAATTTAAAAATATAATAAAAAGAGATTTAAAATCTTATAAAATATATTATTATAATTAAATTAATAGAAATACCTATAAAAAAGAGTCCTAATATTAAACTAAAAAAAGTCTTTTATATAAAGCTATTATATATAAAAAGTCTTTTTTTATTTATTATAAAATAAATATTTAAAAACTATAACTTTTTATAAAAAGCTTTTATATATTAAATTATAAGATAATTATTAATTATATATAAAATATTATTAAAAAAGAAATATATTAAAAAGGATTATTATATAATAAACCTTTTTTTTTATTAAATTATTTTATTTATAAGAAAATATTTTTAATAAAGAAAAAGCTTAAATCTAAAAAAAAGAATACTAGATTAATTAAAATATAGCCTTAAAAATAAAGAATCTATAAATAATATAATAAATAGATTAATTAATAGTTTTTAATTATTATATATTAATAATAATAATAATCCTTAATAAATAATTAAGGCTTTAAATATTATAATAAAATAAATAAATTTTAAGCTATAAAAATATAATATTTTAAATATATTTATAATAATAAATAATTATAAAATATTATAAAATATTATAAATTAAAATAAATACTATTTTATCTTAAAATAAAGACTTTAATAACCTATTTAATCTATTAATAAATAATAAAAATCTTTAGATATTTATAATATATTTTTATAATATTAATTAATATTAATTAATATTAAAATTATTATAAGAATAAATATTAATATTATAAAATAAAAGATAATTATTTTCTTTATTAATATAAGATTATAAAAAAAGATAAATTAATAGGATTTAATAGATATAATTAATATATAAAAGCTTTTTTTATTAAGTTTTTTAATTATAAAGATTTAATTCCTTTAATTCTTATAAATTAATATCTTAATTATAAAAATAATTATTAATATTTAATTATATATTAGATTAAATATTATTTATTTTATATTATTAAATCTATTATTATATAATTAATAAAAAAGAATCTATTAAATTTATAATTAAAAAATATATTATAAAAGACTATTATAAACTATTTCTTTAAGATTAAAAATAAAATTATCTATTTTTAATAAACTCTTTAAAAAACCTATTATAAATAGCTTAAAAAATAAATAAGAAATTACTTTAATAAATAATAATTTAATTATCTTTCTTAAAAACTAAATTAGATTAATAAATAAATCTTTATAAATAAGTATTAATATAATAAGTATTAATATAGCTATTTATAAAAGGGTTAAAGTAAAAGATAAGCTTAAAAAGAAAAAAAAAGCTAGGATTATCAATATATTAAATACTAAAAAAAGTATTATAACCCTAGCTTTAAGAACTCCTTTATTTAATAAACCTATTAAATATATTATATTATAAAAATCTAAGAATATAAATCTAAGAAAATAAATATAAAAAGATATTTATAAATATCTTTTAATATTAAAAAATAGATCTATTAAGATATAATATAAAAAAGAATTATTAATTATTTTTAAGGATTTTATTATTCTAATTTTAAATATAATAATATAATTTAAAGAGATTTTAATTAAAAATTTTAAAGATATATAAATTATTATACAATAATTTAATAATATAAATAATTAAGAATTAAATATATTAATAAAGATATTAATATTAAAAGAGTTTTAGAATCTATAAATATTTATATTAAATATAAATAAAGAGATATTTAAGAAAATAATAATATATATTATTAATATTTATTTAATTAATATAAATACTATCTTAATATTATCTTATTTTAAATATATTTCTTTAAGCTTTATTAAAATAGCTTTTTTATAATATAATAAATATATAATTAATCCTATAAAATATAAAAATATATTTAATACTTTTAATTTTATATTTAAAGAATTTAAATTATATCTTATAATAATATAATTAAAGAAAAAGATCTTTTTATATTTATAATAATAAATAATATTAATTAAGAATATAAAAATTATTTTAATTTCTAGATTATTAAAAAAGCTTTTCTTAAAATTAAATAAAGCTTTAATAAAAACACTTTAAAAATAATAAATATATTTAAATCTATTATAAAAAAAAGGATTTTTATATAAAAGACTTTCTAATATTTATAATTATAATAAATTATTTTTTAAATTATTTTTTAAATTTAATTTAAGAATTATTATAGATTCTAATTTAATTAAAATCTTTTAAATCTAAATAATTAAAAGCTTTAATTAATATTAATTTAAAAAGAATCTAATTTTTAAATCTTTTATTTAATAATATAATTTAATAATTATTTTAGATATTATAATAATAATATTTTATTTTAATAAAATCTATATAATTATTTAATAAAATTATAATTTAATTTTATATAATTAATATTTAAATAAATATAAAGATATATATAATATTAAATAAAATTTTAATATTATTTATTTTTAATATAACTTTTATAAAAGCTATAAAATTAATTTTTAATTAATATTTAAGAAATAAAGATTTATATATTAAATATTAATTTTAAGATATTTAAATTATAACTTTATTATTAATAAAGTATATTAAGAAATAGAAAATAATTCTATTATTTTTTATTAGAAACTATTATTAAGATTTAAAGAATATATTTATAGATTTATTAAGAGATTTAAACTTTTAAAAGAAATCATTATTCTTAATAAAATCTATATTAAATCTTTATAAAGATTTAAAATAAATATTTATAAATTTATTAAAAGATTTAAATCTTTAATTAATTTCTTTATTTTTAATAATTCTTATTTAATAAAAGAAAATAATATATTAATATATTAAGATTTTCTATTTTAAAATTAATAAATATAAAAATAATCTTTTTAATCTTTTATTATCTAGTTTAAAAGATAAAATAAGCTATAAAAAAACTATAAAATATTTAATAAGATTTTTAAAAAAAATAAATATATAATAATATATTAATAAATATAATATTTAATAAAGGCTAAAGATATTAATATTAATATAATGTATAAAAAGAAAATTAATAAAATCTAATCTATTAATAATATTTCTTTTAATAATTTAACTCCTTTTAATAATTTAAATTAAAAAGCTATAAAACTATTTTAAATCTAATATTAATTAAAATAAAATCCTTTTTTAAAATATCTTATAAAAAGGGTTTTTAATATAAAATATAATTTAAGATTAATAGACATTTATTTAATAAGATTATTAAATAAAGTTAATAAAATCTTAATATTAAAGAAATTAAAAATCTTTATATAACTTTTTTTATAATAAAAAAAGATATTTATTTAAGATTAATTTAAATATAAAAAGATAAACCATTTAATTAGCTTTGTTATAATAATTAAAATAATAGAATATAATATATAATAAAAGGGTTTAATATTTATCCTTAAAGGATTTAAAGAAAAGATTATTAAACTATTTAAAAATAGATTAAATAGAGATATATTAAAGGAATCTTATATTCTATATTAAAACCTTTATTTCCTTATTATAAAAAAGAATAATAATCTAAGATTAATTAACTCTATTATATATATAAATAAATATATTATTAAAGATATATTTATCTCTTTTTATATAGATTAATTTAATAAAGACTTTTTAATATATATAATATTTTCTTTTAAATTCTTTTTTAAGCTATAATTAAATCCTATTAAACCTTAAAAGTAGAGATATAATAATATTCTTAATATTAATTAAATTATTATAAAACTATATAGAAACTATATTAATTAAAGCTTATAATTAAAAAATTTATATAGGCTTATATAAAACTATAATAGTATTAAAAGATCTAATATTTTATTTAATAATAAAATAAACTAGATAATAAATCTTTTATTATAAAGTATATTTAGAAAATTTAATAGATTATATAGAATTATTAGATAAGTTATAGTTAATAATTATTTTATATAAATCTTTTTATATAATAGCTATTAACTTTATTATAGAATTATTAAAAAAAGTATTATATTTATTTTAAAAAGTATTAGATTATAAATATCCCTTTAATATAATAATAATAATAATTTATAAATAAAATAGAAAGTCTATATTAATCCTAGGATTAGTTTATTATATAATTAAATAATAAATAGAAATCTAGCTAAGATTATTATTATTATATAATTAAGGTATATCTAAAATAATAATTAATAATAAGAATATTAAGTTTATTTTTAATTTTTAAAAAGGATTTTTTAAGATATTAAGAATAAAATTAATATTTAATACTATATATTATCTATAAATAAATAGATTATTTAAAAAGAAGAACTAAACTATAAAATTAGTTTTAAGATATTATTTAATTATATTAGATACATTATAAATAAAGATAATTCTAACCTTATAATATTCCTTAAATAATTCTATTAATACTTTAATATAAAAATTATTAAATAAATTAATAATAGGATTTAAATCTATTAAATTATTAAATCCTTTATAAAAGAATTCTAATAAAATAAATATTAAAGTATTAAATACCTTAAGATATCTATTTATTAAAGAAATAAATTATACTATAAATATAATAATAATATATATAAAATATATCTATAACCAGAAATATAAATTAATTAAATTTAAGGTAGATAATAAGGTATATCTTAGATTATATAAGAGATATAAATTATTAAATAAGCTATTTTATAAATAATTATAATAATAAATAGATCCTTTTAAGATATTTAATTAAATAGGATTACTAATATATAAACTGGATTTATTTATTTATTAAGGAATTTATTAAATAATATTAATAATATATTTATATCTAAAGCTATTAAAACTTAATTTATTTAATAAAGTATTAAATAAAAAAATATAATCTAAAAAAATAAAAGATTAAAAAAAATAAAAAAAATAAAAGAGATTAATATCTATAGTTTAAATATATAATTAAATAAAAGGGATTTAATATTAAATATAATAAATAAATAAAAAGAAAAGAATTAATTTAATTAATAGCTTAATTAATTAAAGATTATAAAAAGAAATACTTTATTAAGGAATTATAAATAAACTATCTATAAAAAGAAATAAAATAAAAAAAGATAGATAAAATTCTAAAAATAAATATATATATATTATTATTAGCTATAAATAAGAATAGTTATAGAGAAAGTAAAAAATAGATAAGCTAGATATTTAAGGCTAAAAAGATATATATATTATAAAAAAAAAACCTAATTAATAAAATATAAAAATTAATAAATTAATTATTTAATTATTTTATTATTTTATTAAATCTATTTAAAGAAATTATTTATTTAATAGATAAATTAATAAATAAAAATTAATATATTTAATAAAACTACTAGTATATCTAATAATATAATAAACTTATTTAAAGAATTAAAGATATTAAATAAATTATAAAATAATAATATTAAGCTTTTTAATAAGAATAATACTATTATAATTAAATAATATAAATTAAGAAATAAAAAATATAAACTATTAAATTTTTTTTAGAAATTATTTATAAATAAAAAATAATCTTATTATAAAGCTATAATCAAAAAGATATTTTAATATACTAGGATAATCCTTAATAAATATAAAGATATATTCTATAAGATTATTTAAAAATATAAAACAATATAAATACTTATAAAAATTAAATAGATTTTATAATATAATCTAAAGGATATTAAAGAAAAGCTTAATATTATTAAATCGAATACTTAATATATAAAAATAAATTAAATAATTCGATTTAATTATATAATACCCTTTTAAATTATAAAGATATTTAGAAATATTATAAATAATATATATAATAATTCAACCAGAATTATTAAAATATATTATATCTTTAAATATATTTTAATAATAATTATAAATTATATAATATAGATAATATTTCCTATAATAGGAATTCTATTTAAAATATTATTCTTTTAAAAAGAAATTATTATTACTTAAATAAAAATTAAAAAGTTAGATTATTTAATAATTAATTTTATTATATTAAAAACTATATATCTAGAAATATTTAATAAACTTAATTATAATAAATAAATAAAAGCTAAAATTATAATATAATTAAATAAAAGTAATTATACTAAGGAAATTCTAATAAATATAAATAAAAAATAATTTTATAATAAGATATTAATAATTATTAAATAATTAAATATAAAATAAATCTATACTTTATTTATTAATAATACTTTTATAATATCTATTAATAATTAATATATTTAAATTAAAAAGATTTTAATATTATTAATAAAAAAGATAATTTTTACTATAAATAAAAAGTATAAAGAATATATTAAGATTTTAATTATATAATTAAATAATAAGAATCTTATATAAATCCTTAAAAAATAAAAATATTTAATTAAAAAGATAATATTATAAGGAATAATTAAAATAATAATTTTATTATTATAAAAAGGCCTTAATTTAATAATTATACCTAAAGAATTAATCTTAAAAAAACTATATTTATTATAAAGAATTAAAAAGTATATTAATATTAAATATTTATTAAACTAGATTAAAATAATCTTTATATAAATAAATAATTTTATTAAATTATTAATAATATAATATAATAGATAAATAAGAAAAGTTTAATATTTAAATAAGGAAGTATTTTAATTAAGATAAATTATATATTTAAATAAAAATAAATTATTAAAGTAATTTATTAAGATATTAATATAGGATATAATAAGATTTAAATAATTATATAATTAGATAATAAAAAGATAATCTAATTTAAGATTAGCTATAATTAAATAGATATTAAAGGTAAATAATAATAATAAAATTTTTAATAGGCTAAAGAATCTAGATAAATTATTAAATAGATTAATATAAAAGAAGGCTAAGAATAAAATAGATAATAAATTCAAAAATAATAATACTTTAGGTTTAAAGATAAAGGATTTAAAGGATAAGAATAAGAATAATAAAAGATCCCAGATTTTCTATTAAAGGGTAATTATTATATAATATATATTATATTTTATTACTTTATTACTTTATTATTTTATTACTTTATTATTTTATTACTTTATTATCTATTAAGCCTATAATTAATTAATCAGTTAATTAATTAATTAAGGCAGCTGCTCTTATTAAAAAAGGCAATATAAATAGCTATATTAGATATAGGAAAACCTTAGGTAGAAGAATTATCTCTTTAACTTTATATACACCTAATAATAATATAAATTTATATATATTAATAAATCTCAAAGATTTAAATCCTTTAAAATTATTATTAAAAGATCTATTAAAAGATATTATATCCCTTTTAAAACCTTTTAAAAATATTATTTTAAAAAAAGATATAAAATTTATAACTAGCTTTAATTATTAAAAGCTATTATAATTAATTAGAATTTAATATATTTAATTAAATTATATTAATTTATAATTATTAAAATTTTAATAGATTTATTAAATTTTATTATTATAAAAGATATTAATTCTTTTTATTTAATTTATATATAAGCTAAATTAATATATAAATCTTTTTAAAATCTAATTTTAAATCCTTTAAAAGTATTAAAGATTTAAAAAAAGATATTTTTTAAATAAAATTAATCTTTATAATAAGCTTTTTATAAGGCTTATTTTAATAAAAAGAAAATCTTATTATTAAATAATTATTTTATTATTTAATAAATAGGGGTTTATTATCTTTTATATTATAAAAAGTGTATTTAAAAGATTAAAAGCCTATATATATTATTAATATATAGTAAGATATAAAATAATTATAATTTTTAGATTATTCTTATTTTTATTCTTTTCTTTTTATTATAGCTAGGGTTTATTTATTTATTATTATAATATATATACTTTATTATATTTTTAAGATTAAATTTTAATTTTATTCTTATTAAAATTAGTAATAATCTTTTATAATATATTTTATTTTATTATAATTATAATATTTAAATTTTAAAATATAATCTAAAATTAATTATATTAATATAATTATATAAGTTTTTTAATTATAATTTTCTTTTTATTTATTTATATAATCTTTTCTAATAGATTTAAATTATTTAAAAATAATCTTTTTTAAATATATTATAATATAAAATATTTTTATATATTTTATTTATATTTAATAAAGATAAAATTAATAATAAATCTTAAATTAAATTAAGAATATTTAAAATAATCTAAAATATTTAATAAAGGATTTTAATTTATAAGATTTAATAATTTTATTGAGATCCTTTTATTTATTTTATAGTTTAATTTTAAATTTTATATTCTTTTTATATTAAGTTTCAAGCTTAATAATAAATAATAAAAGAATTAATCAAATAATATTTATAATAATTAATAAAATAATTAATAATATTATTTAAAATTATATAATAATTTATTAAATAAGGGTTATTAATATATAATATTTAATAAATTCTTAAAATATAAACCTATTAAAAATATTTATATAAATAAATAAATTAAAATATTTTAAATAATATAATTTATTATAATAATAATAAATATAAAATATTATAATTAAAAATTAAATATTAATATAATTAATAATAATAAATAATATAATAATATTAAATATATATTAAGAATTAATTAAGATTTAAATTAAAAAAGTAAAAATTAAAGATATATATATATATTATAAATTATAATTTAAATTATAATCCTTATTATTAGATTATATTTAATATTATAAATTTATTTATTAAATTATCTTTTTAAAAGTAATTCTAAGCTTAGGATTATCTTTAAAATTATAATCTAATTTTATATAATTTTAAACCTTTAATATATATCTAATAATATTATATAATTATAGAATTTAGGCTTATTATATAATCTTAATTATTAAATTATAATAAAATAAATTTAAGCGATTAATTAATTATTATAAATTATTTAAAAAATTTAAAAAAATAAAAAAAATAAAAAAAGCTTTCAATTTAATATATTTAATAGTAAACTAGATATATCTTATTTATTTATATAAATTAGCTTTTTAAGATTATAATTAATATAATTAATATAATTATTTTTAATAAAAAGAAATATATTTAATTTCTTATTAAAATATAAGAAAATAAGCTATAATATATAAATAATATATATTAATTTTCATAATTAAAATATTAAAAAAAAAGTTATTTATATTATTATAATCTTATATATCTTTTAAAAAATTCCAATATATTAATATATTAATTAAGACTTTAATAAAGTATTATTTAAAATAAAATTTTAATAAATTTATATAATTATAATAATAATTATAATATTAATTAAATTACTTTATATTATAATATTAATATATCTATCTATATATTAGTTATTTATATATATTAGTTATTTATATATATTAGTTATTTATATATATAGTTATTTATATATTAGTTATTTATATATTAGTTATTTATATATATTAGTTATTTATATATATTAGTTATTTATATATATTAGTTATTATATATATTAGTTATTTATATATATTAGTTATTTATATATATTAGTTATTTATATATATTAGTTATTTATATATATTAGTTATTTATATATATTAGTTATTTATATATATTAGTTATTTATATATATTAGTTATTTATATATATTATAATATGTTTCTCCTTTATATACAGATATTACGCGTTTCACTTATACCTACAGAGCTATAAGTACTATAAACACTCACGAGATTCAGACATATCCACATTTGCAGCTACTGTAAGTCCCGGATTTGCCCCTCACACTAAGTTTATAATGGTTAATCAAAGTTCGGTATAAGTGACAACCAGTATCAGAATCTAATTGTGTCCCAGTTCCTTGAGAATTTTTTATTTCATATCGCATGTGATGTGCTGAACCGCCTTAACCAATAATGCGGTAACGTTGTTCAAAATTGTGGGCGTCCCGCCCTCCTGCAGCGACAGGGCTTATAGCGTGGCTTGGCGGTGTCCGAATCTTGTGAGTGTTTACGGTATAGCTCGCCTCTTATTCTCGTGCTGAAGAATGCGTTCTCATCACGTGTATGTATCCCCAAATATACCTGTGCCTGTAAGGCATCCCACCACCAACTCCAGCAACTCATTTACACTGCACTGGTCATTCTGAAAAGTCATCAATAAATACGCCCTATGTTTCCAACCCTTCCCTAATCAAGGCTACTCTTTCTTCGCAGTGTGTTCCCTGATTTCGAGCAACTAGCTGAGGGAATGGTTTGCTTAACCCTCTGACCTGACTTGTTGTCCTTTGTTGTTATGTCTCCTCGCCCGGCATTTCTGTTTATTCTTTTCGGGTTAGGTGGTGTGAATCTGGCCACTGTTTTATCAAACAATGAGAATCAAGCACCATTTCAAGTGTCGATGGAAGCGTGTCCCAACTATGCATCCTACGCATCCTATCCGCAGTGCGTCTAGCGTTCTTTCTTTTTTCTTATTTTAGTAGCGGTTTTGTACTCAAAACTATCTAGTCGTCCGCTGAGTGCTGGTCCACTCGCTATACCGTTTCAAGCGTCCAGACCAACGGTGCCGGACCTTTCGGTCAGACGAAATTGAGAGGGTGATTGAGGATGTGACCTCAAAGATGAAGAATCCAGATCTTGCTCGGCTCTTTGAAAACGCATTCCCTTCGACGACTGATACCACTGTCAAATTTCACACAAGAGGCAAAGAATCAAGTTTTGTTCGCCTTGATAGCCACCGTGATCCACAGTATAACGGCGCTTGGGAAGGGCCACAATCATTTATTATCACCGGCGATATCATAGCTGAATGGCTGCGAGACTCGACAAATCAGCTACGTCCATACCAAGCCTTGGCTAACAAGGATCCTGCTATTTTTGACCTAATCCTTGGAGCTATTAACACGCAATCCGAATACGTCATTGAGTCACCATACTGCAATGCTTTTCAACCTCCACCCATCAGCAATCTGCCCATTACATCTAATGGGCAAGATGACACGGTGCATCCGATATACGAACCAGATAACGTTTTTGAATGCAAGTATGAATTAGACTCTTTAGCCCACTTCCTTGCCTTAGCCAACGATTTTCACGAGCATACAGGCACCTTGGAATTCTTGAATGAAAGATGGTTTCTCGCCCTGAATAGCCTTCTTGATGTTCTTCAACAACAGTCGCAGCCGACATTTGACGCGGAGACGGGAAGGTACCATAGAAACGAGTATACGTTTCAGCGATGGACAAACACTGGTACCGAAACTCTGAATTTGCAAGGCATTGGCAACCCATTACATGGTGGCACAGGATTGGTTCGGTCAGCCTTTCGGCCCAGTGATGATTCTACAATTCTTGGCTTCCTCATCCCTTCCAACGCAATGATGTCTGTGGAACTTGAACGGGCTTCCAAGGCGTTAGCCAGTGCTGGCAAGTCTGTCTTGTCTGCTACATTGAAGCAGTGGAGCAAGACGCTGCGGGACGGTGTGATGAAGCATGGAGTAGTGAAGCATAAACATTATGGGGAGGTCTTTGCCTACGAAGTTGATGGTTACGGCTCTTCCATAATGATGGACGACGCCAACTACCCCTCGCTTCTCGCCCTTCCAGTAATGGGTTTTTGTGATGTCAAGGACCCCATTTATCAAAACACAAGAAGAATGTTATTGGACAGATTAGGAAACCCGTATTACCTGGTTGGGGAAGATTTTAGGGGGATTGGAGGTGTGTTTCCTGATCTTATCTCACGTAAGTCACTCAAGCATCTGGCTAACATCACTGCAGGACCCCATATCGGTATGAAGAACGCTTGGCCAATGAGCCTCCTCCTGCAAGCGCAAACATCGGATGACGATGAAGAGAATCATGGATTGTCTCGAGTTAGTTTTACAGTCCATCTAAACGCGGCCTGATTCATGAGAGTGTCGATGTCAACTACGCCTCTCAATACACACGCAGCTGGTTTGCTTGGGCCAACGGTGTCTTTGCTGTCACAATTTAGATTTAGCGCAGAGGAAGCCTCATCTTATCTTTAAGCAAGGGGCTGTCCACATATTATTTAGATAGAGCATTGATAATTATTATTTAGTTAGTAGTTTCTTTATTATAGATAATATATTATTTATTTAAATATATTAAATTATAATTAAATAAAATTAAAAAGATTATAATATAAAATATATCATTATATTATTATATTAATATTATATTATTATTTATTATATTTAAATTAAATTAAATTAAATATATATAATCTTTCTTAATTTTAAATTTTAAAATAAATTTATTTAAAAATAATAAAGTATATTAAAAGTATTTTTAATTAATAAAAAAAGATTATAATATATATAAAAGACTTAATTAATACTTAAAAGGTTTATAATATAAAAGAAAATTAAGAAAATATATTAATTAAAATATTTTATATTTATATAAGATTAATATTATTTAAAACTTTATAAATATATTAAATTACTTTTATATAAAGCCTATATATATTAAAATTATTTTAATAAATTAATTATTATTATAATTTTTTAAAAATAATAGATATTATAAAAAAAAAGATAATAAATTTAAATAATAGCTTTATTATATATATATATTATATTATATAAATAATCTTTTTTTTAATATTCTTTATAATAATTTTATTATTTATAAATATAGGCTTTTATATTATTAAATATATATTATATATAGATAATAAATTATATTTTTATTCTTATTAAATATAATAACTAGTAATATTCTTATAATTATTTTATTTCTCTTTTAAATTATTATATATTATACTATAAACTCTCATTAAATATAATAAAGACACTCTAGCATAGACCACTGTTTATCCACTGTTCTAGGTATACAGTAATCAGTATATAGCACAGAACAGACGCAACTCTGCACCTAAGCTGTGCAAGTTGAGACATTCCATTATACAGAACCCCGTGCAACTGAGTTTTTACTAGCCACAGCAGCCATATATAAGTGGGA